>CM076412.1:21987926-22010546 GCA_038363315.1 Mugilogobius chulae | reverse complement strand
TGTCAACCAAATTGTGATTACAAGATATGGCAGCTGTATACACCTTCAGAGTGGATGGAGATCGACCATCATCCAAGAGAGACTGGAGGAACTCAAGGATAGAGACACGAACAGGACACCGGATCCTCATGACGGGAAGAACACCACTGAGAGAACAGCTTCCATCTGTTCTTATACTGATGGCGAGTAGAGGCCGCCCTGGCATTCAAAAGCGTCTGCCTAACAGGACCAGGAAGTCCAGCTAGCTGCAGTTCGGGCCTGCCAATGGCCACACCCACAACTGGAGGCGCTGAGGGTTGGGATGCCATATCCGACCTCCAGCTGAGACAGCAGATCCTTCCTGGCCGGAAGCCGCCACGGTGGGCCGCAACACAGACTGCACAGCAACGGGAACCATGTCCGTGCTGGCCAATATGGCGCAACCAGCAACAGTCTGTGACCCTCTCGGAGAACCCTCTGTAGAGTTGGCCAAATTAGAGGAAAAGGAGGGAAAGCGTACAGGAGGACCCGAGGCCAAGGATGTGCCAGTGCATCCTGACCTAGGGGGCCGGTATCCCCGTGAGGGAGTACCACAGAGGACAGTGAGTCGACCCCTCTGAGGCAAACAGGTCGACGTCTGCTCTGCCAAAAAGGCTCCATATCCTGTCCACCACCTCGGGGTGTAGAAACCAGTCTCCTGGAGCGGTCATTCGTCTGGAAAGAGTGTCCGCTACCTGATTGCTGTCCCCCGGTAGATACACTGCCCGCAGTGTGGACAGACGAGGTGCAGCCCAAGTCAATAGGTCCTGGGAGGCCTTGAGAAGCTGTGCTGATCTGACTCCCCCCTGATGGTTGATATGATAAACAGTTGAGGTGTTGTCTGACCGAATGAGAATGTGTTTCCCTCTCAGGTGTGGCAAAAACTGCTTGAGAGCCAAGTGAACGGCCCGTAGCTCCAAAGATTTATGTGGTCTGAGCGTTCTCTCCGAGACCAAACCCCCTGAGCTGTCCTGTGCTGCCACACAGCACCCCAACCTGTGGTGGAGGCATCTGTAGTGACCACCTCCCTGCGACATATCACCAAACCCATGGGAACTCCCTCTGACAAGTAGTCCTTGTTCCTCCATGGGGCTAGTGCACGGCAGCACTTCCATGTGACCGGAAGCATCTGTCGTCGGTTCAGTGTGGCATCCAGATGAAAGCTGTTCAGCCACCTTTGTAGAGGGCGTAGCGACAGCAGGCCGAGAGGAACAACACGAGTGACCGAGGTCAGTTTTCCCCAAAAGCTGAAGAAAGTTGATATAAGGATGCAGACTGCCGAGCCTGAAGCGAGAGATCACAGCCTGAATATCGTTTAGGCGATGAAGTGACGGCCGTGCTTTCATTGCCACAGTGTCCAAGTCCAACCCCAAAAAGGTCGTTCTCTGAGATGGGGTCAAGTTGCTCTTCTCCATATTCACTTTGAAGCCCAACTGAGTCACATGTGCAAGCAGGCGAGCCGTATCTTGCATCACTTGTGCTTTGGTTGGAGCACAAATGAGCCAGTCGTCCAAATAAGGCAGAACCTTCAGACCGGTGGCTTGTAATGGAGCAAGAGCTGCCTTTACGCATCGAGTGAACACTCTTGGGGAAAGAGCGAGCCCGAAAGGGAGCACTCTGAACTGCCAGTGATGACCTCGATAAGCGAACCTGAGAAACCTGCGGTGGTGGGGTGCAATGGGCACATGAAAGTAAGCATCTTTGAGGTCTATTGATGTGAACCATTCCCCTTCTGCAAGAGACTGAAGAACCTCTTCGGTAGTTATCATGTGGAATCGCAAGACCTTTAAAAAACGATTGAGTCCCCGCAGGTCTAAAATGGGACGGAATCCGCCTGTTTTCTTGGGCACCAGGAAGTAGGTCGAATAGTAGCCTCTGGGTTGCGACAGAGGATCTACTGCTTCGATGGCACCTTTGGCCAGGAGGGCAGACAGCTCCTGGTCCAGAGCATGAGCCTTCGCCGGTTGCTGATTACAGTCATCTTGACCCGACCGGACAGTGTGGCCGGCGTCAGAATTGCATTTGATAGCATGAGTCAATGTAGCAACCCCCATGGATCCAATGCATGAGCAGCCCAGTAACTGAGCTGCTGATGGGAAAAATATCCAACGTCCGGCTGATGGCTTCAGTTCCTGGTCCCCGGCCCCTAGGGCCTTGGGGGGCGGCGGCCAGTGTCTGTAGGCCTAGACTGCCGCACTGGTTGACGTTGCCCACTCCGAAAAGTTCTGTCAGGTACTTCCCGAGAGTAAGCGTGCATCACTAGACCAGGTCTGGGGTGGTGGTCGGACCATAGGACTAGCAGTCTGGTGCCTTATTGGACGAGGAGGGGGCATAGCTCTGTTGAGGCCAGAAAGTTGGTGTCTGGTCTATCGGGCGTGGGCTGTCCGCTCCAATGCTTCAATGGCAGCTGATCCAAACAACTGCCCCGGCTCCACAGGCAAACTGCGGAGAGTCCTGCGACATGCTTCAGTCAGGGGAGACTGAGCGAGCCAAACCTGCCGACGAGCTTGAACAACAAAAGACATGTCTCGTCCAAGCTCCCTTGTCATCAGTGCAAAAGCTTGAAGCGCTGCATCACTAAATAGCTGCGTCGCATCCGAGTCAACAGCAGTAGGGTTTGCACCATCACTTCCCTGAAGGGAGGAAGAGATGGCAAAAAGTAAATGCGCCAATGAGTTCCCCAGACGACCAGCCCGCGCACCAGAGTTGTATGCCTTGGTGAGTAAGTCGTCTGTCACACGACATTGGGCCGTGGACACCGAACATCATGGCGCAAGGATTCCTCAGGCGAGACAATAAGTGAAGCCATGGCAGGTTCAACAGGAGGCATGCAGTCGAGCCAACTGTCGATGCATTGTGCATAGCAGCCAAAATGCGACCATCCGAGGGACAGTCTCGCACAAGCACTCGGATCTCTCCAACATGTATGCAACTCCTTCAAATACTCTGTAGAAGGAGGTACAGCAAAAGGTGTGGTGCACGTCCCCGCCTGAAGTAAGCACTACCAACACCAGGCTGTTCTGGCTGTGGTATTTCCAGATGCAGGTAGTCTAGAGCTCTGCGAAGCACATCTCGCATTGAGCTTTCAGTAGTGTCACCACACTGTGTGTGGAGCAATATGAGCTATCCTCAGAACCATGGGTGGACAGCGCTCTCCCTCATCTCGAAAATGAGAGGCTGAAGCTGCTAACGAGAGGACATCCTCCTCTGGGTCCAGGCAGGCATGGATTGAGGGGGAGATCCAGCCTCAAAAGCGTCCATGCGCCGAGCTTGAAGAAGAGACTTCATTGCTTCCAATTCTGCAGACAGCTGTTCCACTTTAGAGGTAAGGTCCCGACCTGCTCTGGACTTTTTCTTAGGAGGCTTCTCAGCACATGAAGGCTCAGAAAGCCGCTTGGAGCGTCTAGGAGGAGGTGGAGGCACGTGCATCTTTCCAGAAGGTGGAAGGTCACCATCACTGGCAGAGGTCAGTTGAGCCAACCTTGCCACTCGAACAGCCCAGGGCATGCAGGTACAGTTCATGCACGGGCTATCTGACAACCCCTCCCTAAGGTGGTCAGGGCTGAGGCATGCTGGACAAAGGTCGTGACCATCATCAGCCGGAAGAGCGGAACCGCAGCCGGCACAGATGTGAGAGCCCTCCATTGCGTGGTGAGAACAACCAGCAACACGGAAGCAGGTCACACGTGGCAAACTTGACAGTAAAAAACGTCAAGCGTCAGGCCAAACCACCAAAGGCAGGAGAGGGGGCGCAAACGCAGCCGTCACCACCAAAAGTAAATATAAAGGCAGCCGTCTGTAAAGCCAAACAATTGGAGAGGGGGCGCGAACGCAGCCTTCACCATAAAAGATAGACAGGGGTAGATAAAAAGACCCCGTATGTATAAAGCCAAACAACTGGGAGAGGGGGCGCGAACGCTACCGTCACCAATCAAGTCCAGAATAAACGTCAGTAAGCAGCCAAACAAAAATAACTTCCAAAAATGAAGCGCGCACACAACGCTTCAGTAGCTTGTGAACAAAAGGCTAGCTGCGTTAGCCCTCATAAGCTAGCTCAAAAGGCAGAGAGTCCTTCCGTCAACAGGAAAAAAATATATATATATAATTGCCAATGCGTTCAGTAACAAGGCAATGTAAGTAGTAAATCAAACAAAACAAAAACAGCAAAGCATGCGTAAACGCAGCGTGTACCTAGCTAGAACAAAAAGTGGATAACACCGTTAGCAATAACGCACCAAATAGTGCTATACAAACGAAAACGAAAAAATGCTAATAAGCTTAGCAATATTAAACTATACAAACACAAGTTGAGAGCCAAATGCTAGGAGAGGGGGCGCGAACGCTACCATCACAAACAAAAGGCTTCGTTTTACAATACCTTCAATTTTCTCCGACGAAGTGCAGGCTGTCGCTGCCCTTGGAGGGCGTAACTCCGCTGCTCCAACCAATGTGGCAAAAGGGCAACCAGCGACAGAAAAAACAACATAAGTTCTTGCTAATGTTTAGCAATATTGATCGAACCGCACGCGAGAAGAAAGTGAGAGCAGAGCAGCGGATGACAGGTGAATTTATTACTTCCGGGGCGTCATCCGGGGTCACAGGTGACACTTTTGGTATTACTACTCGAACTGCGCATGTGCGAAGGGAACATTCAGTGCTTTCAGCATCGTCTCTCTGGCGGTCAGAAGGATGAAATAGAACTGGCATGGAGAATATTCCTTGGTATTAAGATAAAGTTTGAAATTTTAGCATCGTCTCTAGTCCAGTGCTAAGATAGAAACAGGTTTATAACATAATCAGTCGTTTAAACTTTTCCTACATTTATTCTTCATGTTTAAGAATGTCTTTTCTTGCTCAATTTATACATCTCTGGACATTAACCACATCATGTTTTCTTTATTCAGATTGTGTAACTGTGGTTTGTCAGAGATGAGCTGTTCCTCTCTGGCCTCAGCTCTGAAATCCAACCCTTCACATCTCAAACACCTGAATCTGGAGCTTAACAGAGTGTCTGATTCAGGAGTGTCTCATCTGTGTGGTTTTCTGCAGAGTCCAGACTGTCGACTGGAGACTCTCAGGTCAGTTCACTGTCTCTTACTTGTGTCATGTTTAAGCTCAGCTCAAGTCAAGTCAGAGTAAAATGTATTTGAGAAAACAACTGCTCTGAAGTAAGTGTGACAGAGGAACTGTTTGGTCAAAATATTTATTATTTGAACTTTATGTCATTGGAAATATTAAACATGAACAGAGACACAAACTCAGGTATTTCTCAGGACAGAGCACAAAGATTAGTAAAGGTTAGTCATCAAATCTGAAAGTAAGGAACAAGAAAGATGGAATATCATATTTTCAACTTAAATGATTGATTGATTGATTGATTGATTGATTGATTGATTGATTGATTGATTGATTGATTGATTGATTGATTGATTGAATGAGAAATCTTACTCAAACAGAAGTCCAAAGTTTGATGTAAGAAAATGTATAAAAAGTGACAATTAAATGTAGCTGAGTAAATGTGTGTGAGGACTTCCACTTGTGTTTGTAGCAGAGCAGAGGTTCTCAAACTGTGGTCCTCAGGCTCTTCTCCAGTTCTAGTCTTCATCAGCTTTACTTTGATACAATTGGCTCATTCCATGTCAAATCAAGAGAAATAAAATATTTGGCTCTTAATATTTACATAGACAAAATGGGAAAAGTCGTCACATTTTCTCTCATATTTATCCATCTGGATTTTCAGTTACATTTTATAAAGCCTTTTCAAAAACAAAATTAGGACTGATTTTGTGAACATAAACTGTCCAGACTTTGAATCTGTGTCATTGAACACAAAAAGTCTGATTCTGCTCCAAACCACATGTTTTCACAGACAGAGGATTGTCTGTCGGCCTCTCCATTCAAAAACACAAGACAAGAAGCAAAGTTCAACATTAAGTTTGATCTCACAATTGTTTTATTTTTATTTTTTTATTAATTGCTAAAAGTTGAACTTTATGAAAGTCCTGTGATGATTAAGTTAGAATCTGGAGATGTTCAAATGCCACTTTTGGATTTTCACTGAAGTAATATTTTAATAAATGATAATAGACACCAAAGACACACAGACTTACAGATTTAGGTTCATGTTTATTATCACATTGTTACAAAAAAAACTTTATGTAATTAACTGTAGCTCGTGTCATTTCAAAATGTGAGTCCAACCTCTTGGAGAGAAAAGAGATCATAGGTGGTCCACGGCTTGAGGCCAAACAGGAGAAACATTCAGCATCAGACTAACCATGAATGGACCAACCAGTGACGCTCAGGGAACGTAATGCCAGCCTGAGCAAGCTCCAATCAAAGTCCTATTAGTGTTTGAACTGAGCCTGAATCAACAACTATTTAGAACACATTTACCTTTTCCTCTGGAGGACAGCACAACATGAGAAACTTAGATTCACAACTATCTGTGTTTCTCATGGAATCAATTAAGACCAGAAATACTTCATCATGATCATTTTTTTTCCATCTTGCTTTATGGATTGAAATGTTTTTGATTTCACATGTATGTATATTCTGGACATTAACCACATCATGTTTTCTTTATTCAGTTGTCTAGTGTGGTTTGTCAGAGATGAGCTGTTCCTCTCTGGCCTCAGCTCTGAAGTCCAACCCTTCACATCTCAAACTCCTGGACCTGGACGAGAACAGTGTTCTGATTCAGGAGTGTCTCATCTGTGTGGTTTTCTGCAGAGTCCAGACTGTCGACTGGAGACTCTCAGGTCAGTTCACTGTCTCTTACTTGTGTCATGTTTAAGCTCAGCTCAAGTCAGAGTAAAATGTATTTGAGGAAACCAAGTGTAACAGGAGAAATGTCCAGACAAAACATGGAATTTATTATTTAATATGTATTTTATTTGGAAACAAAAAAAAACTGTTTCAGATATTTTCCCAACAAACCACAGTGATTAGAAAAAGGTGATCACAGCTTAAAACCGCTTTATACTGAAGCTCAGTACTGCCAATCTCTACTTTATTTTTTTAATTTTTTTTAGTTGTATCACGAAATGTCATGAGACCTATAAGGTTAAAACATGATTAAAAAATATATAAATATATCAGGTGAAAAAGTAATAACATGACACTATCAGGTAATAACATAATACAAATATTAAAATAGAAAAAAGTTATCATGCTATTATGAGCTACAAATATAACAAAAAAAAATTGCAGGTAAAACCGTGATAATACCAAGTATTATTTTTTTTATTTTTTAATATTTGTATCACTTTATTACCTGACAGTATCACGTTATTACTTGACAATTATCATGAAATTTCATCATACAACTGAAAACAAAGGTAGAGATTGACAGTACAACCTTTTCCTACATTTATTCTTCATGTTTAAGTCTTTTTAAGCACAATTTATACATCTTTGGACATCATGTTTCTTTATTCAGATTGTGTGACTGTGGTTTGTCAGAGATGAGCTGTTCCTCTCTGGCCTCAGCTCTGAAGTCCAACCCTTCACATCTCACACTTCTGCAGCTGGACAATAACAAAGTGTCTGATTCAGGAGTGTCTCATCTGTGTGGTTTTCTGCAGAGTCCAAATTGGTCGACTGGAGACTCTCAGGTCAGTTCACTGTCTGTTCAGAAAAAGAGCTCAGACCCAATAGGCTCTAGTTTCAGTCTAAACTTTGTCGTCACAGTTGGACAGTAGTTGTTCTGATGTAAAAATACTGCTGATGTAAATAATATACTAATATTAGAAGCAAAAAGTGGTGACTCACATCAGAGTCAAATGTATTTGGAAAGCTACTGCTCTGAAGTAAGTGTGACAGAGAAATTGTTTGGTCAGAACATGGGATTTATCATTTGAAGTTTATGGAATTGTAACAAAACAAAAATATACAGGTTGTAAGCTTCCAGTCGAACGAAGTATGGCCAAAACTGATGGTTGAAAGACTTTTATTTCCATGCCATGTCTTACCAACATAAGAGCTAAAGAACAAAAAATATTTTCACATTACATTTGTTGTTCAGCATATCAATAGAGCTCAGTACATTGGCAAACCATTAGGCTAATATCAAAATAAAAGAATACAGATCATACAGAAAACGTTATTTTACATTCATGGATAGCTGACCTTGTTCCCTGTCGACTGTAGCTGAAAATATTTGTTTGTTTCTTTACTTCTTGCCGTCTTTTTTCTGTCTCTTTTGTTATCCTTAAATGTACCTTACGTTTCTTTACGTCTTTTCGTTTGTCAATGTATTTCCGTTAACCGTATGTACTTCCTGTGCAGACCGGAAGTCTTCAAAATAAAATAAATCCCGAATTATCTCCAAAACGTACATAAGAAAATCTGTCTTTTACACAGGTTCATACATTTCCTAAAACAATTCCATAGATTATAAACGGTGATCATCTCTGAAGCAAAGAGACGACAAGACACGTATTTTTCTACATATATAATCTTATACTGTTACCATAAAACACATTTAAACTTTAAATGAAGAAGAGTTTTGCCTCATGAGAAATACGACTTCAATAAAAGTAAAAGTATTGATCTAAAAATGACTCACATCAGAGCCAAGTAAATGTATTTGGGGAAACGACTGTTCTGATGTAAGTGTGACAGGAATTTTCTGGACGAAGTTTATTTAACTGGAACAAAACATGATTATGATGAGAACATATGATCAGAAAAAGGTGATCACACCATGAATCTGTTGTGATGTTTTTCTTACCTTTATCTAATTTTAGAAAGTCTTTTAATCACAGTCTGTGTTTGTCTGAACATTAACCACATCATGTTTTCTTTATTCAGATTGTGGGGCTGTGGTTTATCAGAGAAGAGCTGTTCCTCTCTGGCCTCAGCTCTGAAGTCCAACCCTTCACATCTCACAGAACTGGACCTGATATTTAACAGTCTGACACAATCAGATGTGAGGGAGCTCCTGAAGCTTAAACTCCGCCCTCACTGTCGACTGAAAACACTGGAGTGAGTAGAGTCTTTATTTTATTTATTTATTGGTTTATTTGACAGGGACAGTGTACATTAAATAGCATTGCTGCAAATGCACCAGAATTAGCCAAAAGGCTATTTTTCATCCGTTGTCCCTGGACAGATGGTAAAATTGTCTCCCTAAAACAACAATAAAAATATTATACAGTGAATAATACAAATACAACTACTGTACAGATAAAATAAGCTATATACAAACATCTCATCTTTATGGCTCTGTTTTGAGTCTGGAGAAGTTTGCACTGATTTATTCTGTTCTCAACTGACACATGGTTTTAGTTCTGTTCTAATCCAGGTTTAGTCCTGATGTAGACCTTTAGTCCTGTTCTAATCCTGGTTTAGTCCTGATGGAGACGCTTTTAGTCCTGTTCTAATCCTGGTTTAGTCCTGATGTAGACGCTTTAGTCCTGTTCTAATCCTGGTTTAGTCCTGATGTAGACGCTTTAGTCCTGTTCTAATCCTGGTTTAGTCCTGATGGAGACGCTTTAGTCCTGTTCTAATCCTGGTTTAGTCCTGATGTAGACGCTTTAGTCCTGTTCTAATCCTGTTTAGTCCGAATGTAGACGCTTTAGTCCTGTTCTAATCCTGGTTTAGTCCTGATGTAGACGCTTTAGTCCTGTTCTAATCCTGGTTTAGTCCTGATGTAGACGCTTTAGTCCTGTTCTAATCCTGGTTTAGTCCTGATGGAGACGCTTTAGTCCTGTTCTAATCCTGGTTTAGTCCTGATGGAGACGCTTTAGTCCTGTTCTAATCCTGGTTTAGTCCTGATGGAACTTTATCCTGTTTTAATCCTGGTTTGTCTTGATGTAGACGCTTTAGTCTGTTCTATCCTGGTTTAGTCCTGATGTAGACGCTTTAGTCCTGTTCTAACCTGGTTAGTCCTGATGGAGACGCTTTAGTCCTGTTCTAATCCTGGTTTAGTCCTGATGGAGACGCATTAGTTCTGTTCTAATCCTGGTTTAGTCCTGATGGAGACGCTTTAGTCCTGTTCTAATCCTGGTTTAGTCCTGATGTAGACGCTTTAGTCCTGTTCTAATCCTGGTTTAGTCCTGATGTAGACGCTTTAGTCCTGTTCTAATCCTGGTTTAGTCCTGATGTAGACGCTTTAGTCCTGTTCTAATCCTGGTTTAGTCCTGATGTAGACGCTTTAGTCCTGTTCTAATCCTGGTTTAGTCCTGATGTAGACGCTTTAGTCCTGTTCTAATCCTGGTTTAGTCCTGATGTAGACGCTTCAGTCCTGTTCTAATCCTGGTTTAGTCCTGATGGAGACGCTTTAGTCCTGTTCTAATCCTGGTTTAGTCCTGATGGAGACGCTTTAGTCCTGTTCTAATCCTGGTTTAGTCCTGATGTAGACGCTTTAGTCCTGTTCTAATCCTGGTTTAGTCCTGATGTAGACGCTTTAGTCCTGTTCTAATCCTGGTTTAGTCCTGATGGAGACGCTTTAGTCCTGTTCTAATCCTGGTTTAGTCCTGATGTAGACGCTTTAGTCCTGTTCTAATCCTGGTTTAGTCCGGATGTAGACGCTTTAGTCCTGTTCTAATCCTGGTTTAGTCCTGATGTAGACGCTTTAGTCCTGTTCTAATCCTGGTTTAGTCCTGATGTAGACGCTTTAGTCCTGTTCTAATCCTGGTTTAGTCCTGATGGAGACGCTTTAGTCCTGTTCTAATCCTGGTTTAGTCCTGATGGAGACGCTTTAGTCCTGTTCTAATCCTGGTTTAGTCCTGATGGAGACGCTTTAGTCCTGTTTAATCCTGGTTTAGTCCTGATGTAGACGCTTTAGTCCTGTTCTAATCCTGGTTTAGTCCTGATGTAGACGCTTTAGTCCTGTTCTAATCCTGGTTTAGTCCTGATGGAGACGCTTTAGTCCTGTTCTAATCCTGGTTTAGTCCTGATGGAGACGCATTAGTTCTGTTCTAATCCTGGTTTAGTCCTGATGGAGACGCTTTAGTCCTGTTCTAATCCTGGTTTAGTCCTGATGTAGACGCTTTAGTCCTGTTCTAATCCTGGTTTAGTCCTGATGTAGACGCTTTAGTCCTGTTCTAATCCTGGTTTAGTCCTGATGTAGACGCTTTAGTCCTGTCTAATCCTGGTTTAGTCCTGATGTAGACGCTTTAGTCCTGTTCTAATCCTGGTTTAGTCCTGATGTAGACGCTTTAGTCCTGTTCTAATCCTGGTTTAGTCCTGATGTAGACGCTTCAGTCCTGTTCTAATCCTGGTTTAGTCCTGATGGAGACGCTTTAGTCCTGTTCTAATCCTGGTTTAGTCCTGATGGAGACGCTTTAGTCCTGTTCTAATCCTGGTTTAGTCCTGATGTAGACGCTTTAGTCCTGTTCTAATCCTGGTTTAGTCCTGATGGAGACGCTTTAGTCCTGTTCTAATCCTGGTTTAGTCTGGACTGAGTTAGAACACAGCCTTTTCCAGTTGAATTAAGTAATTTCTTATCTCTGCTTCTTCACAGGTGGAAACAATGAAGATTTGGACCTCGTGAACAGAACTCTCAGACTGAGCCCAGACACAAGAATCACAAATACTACTTTTATATATAAATGTTTAAAATATCTTTTCATCTTTTCTTCTCACCACAGATTACATGAACTCTCAATGACTCCTGTTTTTACTCCACAAAGTCCTGCTGTTCTTTTGTCATTTTCTGTTTCCCTGGTTTTAAAGTCTCTGCACCAAAATGTTGAACATCTTATAAATGTAAATAAACAGAACAGTTTACAGTCATTTGAACCTTTTTACATCAGTCACATGTAGGCTGGGCGATATGAGTCAAAATTTTTTTTTTTTTTATGACTTAACTTTTTATTTTCATATAGAAAATTACAATATATTACAGTTCCACAAAGATAAGACAGGATACTGAATCAGCATTATCATGTGGTCAGAGTTGGAGTTACAAAAACAAACAAACCCAAACTAAAGAAAAATCCAACGAAAAATATATAAATAATAAAAAATAAGCAAAACAACAACAATAAAAACAACAACATACGAAATATGTATATAAAATAAATACAAAAATAAATAAAAATAGAGACATATTTAAAAAGTGTGAAAAATTATGAGTGAAAAAGGGTGCCTCAAACCAAAATAAAATAAATACAATTTAAACATAGACAAAAAATGAGTAAAAATAGCTTCTGGATGCCATATACATAGAGATAATTACAATATTTTAATTATATCAAACGCTTGAGCTAATACCTTGAGCTGGAGATGTTGTAGCTTGAATATAAGCAAAATATGGGGACCACTTCCTGTCATAATCATCAACCCTATTTAATAATCTATAGGACAATCTCTCTAGAGCTGCAAGTTGGCCGAGAGACATATGCCAGTGAGTAGCAGATGGGACTGTAGGTGCCTTCCATTCCCTCACTAATAATTTCCTTCCTAATATAATGGTTGTATGAACCCACTGTGAAAGAGGTGAAGGCAACATGTCTAACACTGAGGGATCCCCAAGAGTATACAACCTGCTGCAAAAGGGAATGTCATGAGCTACTACCCTCTTTACTACAGAATGGACTGATGACCAGAATTCCTGGACTTTGGGGCACTCCCATAGCATGTGAACAAGTGTACCGCTATCATTCTGGCATTTCCAGCAAGCATGACTGTCAGCCAGCCCACTTTATGTAACCTATAGGGTGTCCAATATATTCTTTGTAGAATTTTAAATTGAACTAAACGTGTCCGTAGCTCCCTTGAAATTTTCTTCACATTTCTAAGAATTCCATTCCATTCCTCTACTGTAAAAGTGCAATTTAAATCTTTCTCCCAAGAAGTCTTAAGGGATATTGAATTAGGATCAGATGCTGTTAACAGCATTTTATAGTAAGCAGATGCTTCATGGCCCCGGCCAAATGCTTTTTAATATCTTCTAGTGTGCAACAATTCAAAGGTGCTGTGGTGGCAGAACCAAACGTCTTTACTAATAAGTGGCGGATCTGCAAATATCTCCAAAAATCGTGTCTGGGCAACTTGAATTCTTTAACCAATAGCTCAAATGACTTTAATGTGCCATTGCTATATAAATCTCCTAACACTAGTATGCCCTTTTGAGCCCAGGACTTCCAATAGAAAGGTGACTTGTCGATACATAGTCTAGGATTATGCCAAATGCCTGAAGACTGATTGAGATGAGGGTCAAATTTGAAAATCAGAGATATTTTTTTCCATACTTTTTGAAAATGAGACAGAATAGGATGCAACCTATTTTGAGGAGCAAGGTTAATTGATAAATAAGCGATTGGTGCAAATGGAGAACAAACCACATTCTCCAGAGGGAGCCATGGGGGTGCTCTCTCAGAGGCAAAAACCAATGTGCCAGATGCCTAACAGAAAAAGCATAATGATAAAAAAGCAAATTAGGTAATCCTAATCCCCCACTATCTACTGTTTTTTGCAACTTTTTTAGGTTTAATCTGGGTTTTTTATTGTTCCAGATGAATTTTTGCACAACTGATCAAATTTTTAAAATATTTTGAATGAATATGAATAGGTAAAGCCTGCAATAGGTAGTTAAATTTTGGAGTACAGACCATTTTAATCACATTTGCTTTCCCCCAAATAGAGAGATATAGTTGATTCCAACGTTCTATGTCAGCCTTCATCTTATCAAGCAAAGGATCAAAGTTAATATTTATCAAGTCAGATAACTGGGAAGGAATTGTAATACCAAGATATTTTATACCTTTTTTAGGCCATGAAAACATACCAGTCGGAAACAAAGTTTTGGGACAATAAGCAGTAAGTGGCAGGGCCTCTGATTTAGTCCAATTTACTTTGTAGCCTGAAAGGTCTGAAAACTGTCAATTAAAGAGAACAAAGCAGGAAGGGAATTTTGTGGATTAGACACAAATAACAAAATGTCATCCGCATACAACATCAGTTTATGGCAACTGTGTCTACTAAAATACCATTAAATTTAGCTTCATTTCGAATAGCCACTGCTAATGGTTCGAGGGCAATTGCGAAAAGAAGTGGTGACAATGGATCCCCTTGTCTAGTACCTCTTCCTAATTCAAATGAAGGACCAATTATACCATTTGTAAGAACAGAAGCTTTTGGCTGTGTATATATCAGCTGTATCCAATTAATAAAGTTGCGACTAAAACCAAAACATTCAAGAGTTGTGAACAAATATAGCCATTCGACCCTGTCGAATGCCTTTTCGGCATCCAACGAAATGGCGGCCATAGGGTTCTGACTATCCTGAACTGCCCACATAATATCTATAAGCCTTCTAATGTTGTCAGCTGATGAACGGGAACGTATAAAACCTACCTGGTCTGGATGGATCAAAGTGGCAACAATGCGATCTAATCGATTAGCCAAGATTTTTGATAGTATTTTGCTATCATAAGATGTGAGACTAATTGGGCGATAATTTCGACAATCTGAGGGGTCCTTGTCCTTCTTCAGAATAAGAGTAATAATCGCCTCCTTTAAGGAAGGTGGCAAAATTTGTTTGTGTAATGACTCATTGTAAGTGTTGAGAAGCATGGGAGCCAATTCCTCTGGAAAGGCTTTATAAAACTCGGCTGTAAATCCATCCAGACCAGGAGACTTATTTGAGGGAAGTTTTTTAATTACGCCCACAATTTCCTCAATAGTAATGGGTGCATCCAAACCTTGAAGTTGATCCTGACTAACTTTTGGAAGATTTAAACTCAGCAAAAAATGTGTAATATTTTCCTTTGAGGTTTTAGATTCTGAGCTATACAAATGCATATAGAAGTCACTAAATGTGGTATTGATCTTTTGCGGTTCTGAAAGAAGCTGACCATTGATATCCTTTATTGCAGAGATGGCGCTTAAGGACTCTCTTTGCTTAATATATTTGGCAAGTAACTTACCTGCCTTATCACCCTCTTCAAAGTATTTTTGCCTGGCCCGAAATAGACTAAATTCTGCTTTTTGTGACATAATTGTATTATATTGATATTTTAGTTTGTTAAGTTATTCAAATTAAGAGAAGAGGAATCTTTTTTGAAATTGGCCTCAGTATCTACAATCTGTTTTTTCCAATTTGGAGAGTCTTTCCTTTTGTTCTTTCTTTTTGAAAGAGGCATATTGGATAATATAGCCTCTTAAAAATGCTTTAAGTGCTTCCCATGCCACTCCAGCTGAGGGGGCGGAGGAATGTTAGTTTCTATGAATAAATTAATTTGAGACCTGAGAGAATCTCTAAAACCTTCATCCAATAACAAGCTGGAGTTTAACCTCCACCTTGGACTTCTAACAGAAGTGTTAAAAGCAATCAAACAAACATAAATTGGGCTATGATCCGACAGAATAATATTACCAATGCTACTTGAGGCGACTGTAGGCATTAAAGATTGAGATATCAAAAAAAAATCGATTCTTGAAAAGGAACTATGAGGGGGAGAGTAAAACGTATAATCTCTCCCCAGTGGGTTCTGTATTCTCCAAACATCAACAAGAGCACAAGCTTTTGACATTCCTTTAAGTGCTGTGTGAGCTCTCGACATGCGCAATATGCTAGAACTTCGGTCTAATGTCATGTCCATTACTTCATTGAAATCACCACCCAATATAATTGGGTGATCCCCCATATCAATAAGCTTTTTCTCCAGTTGCCCAAAAAAAGAGGGGTCATCGATATTCGGCGCATAAACATTTGCCAAAATTACCTTAGCTCCTTGAATCTCGCATAACATAAGTAGCATTCTTCCTGCCTCATCTTTACTCTGCTTCAGGCATTTAAACTGCAAGTTTTTGCTAATTAACGTTGCAACACCTCTACTTTTGCTGTTACCACTATTGGAACCCACAAAAACCCACCCAGCCAAAACATAGCCTCTGGGACTCCTGAGGGGACAAGTGCGTTTCCTGAATATAAACAATATCACATTTTTTAGATTTAATAAAGGACAGTATTTTTCTTTTTTTCACAGCGTTGTTCACGCCCTTTACATTCCAGCTCATAATACTCAAATTATTACTAGGTACCATCAACAAAATAAGAATGCAGCACAGGCTGCGATAGAAAACACTGCAATGGCATCAAATAGCAAAACAAAAATGGGACAAAAACAAACATAATAGAAAAAAAAAAAACATAACACAAGAACAATAGAACACCCCCTTCACAACTCCCCAAAAACTTCCCTTACTCTGGTCCGCGATCATACACTCAACTGACACCGCTCCAAGACGCTCCCCAACCTCCCCCGCACCCACATACTTGTCATAGCATAACTATGCAACAGATAACTCGTACAAACCAATAATAGTTTAAAAAAATAAAAATCTTTCTCTTTTCAGACTTCTAAATTATATTATCCACACACAGAAACCTGCTAGCTGTCGCTCTTATGCATGTGTTGTAGATACCAATTAAAATCGCAATCAGTGCATGTTTTTTTTTTTTTTTTTTTTTTCTCAACTTTCAGTCATACAATCAATGCGAGTACCTTATTCCAGGGAACGAATGAATGAAAGGGCCTTCTTGTGGTCTTCAAAGCGCCGCGGTCCATCCGCCGTCTTCACAATAAGCACCGCAGGGTAGTTGAGAGAAAACCGGATTCGTTTCTTCATGCAGTAGCTTCTTGCACTCATTAAACTTCACACGTTTATCAATCAGCAGCTTTGAATAGTCTGGAAATATCATGACGCGACGTCCTCCCCAAACAACATTGCCCATCTTCCGCGCGGCGGCAGTGATGCGCTCACGATCCTGAAATCTTAGAAATTTGGCTATGATGGCTCTCGGTGTAGATGGCTTCTCCCCGTCGTAGCTTTTCTGCAAGGGCCAAGCCTGTGCGCTCTTTCAATCTCCAGTCCTTTAGGAAAACCGATGCCAAGAAGTGTCGGTATGATCCTTTCCAAAAATGACACTGCGTCATCGCCCTCAGCTTCCTTCAGGGAATCCCACGAATCGTAGATTGTTTCTTCGTTCCCTGTTTTCAATGTCGTCCAACTTCTGTCGGAGTTTCTCCACTTCAGCAGCGGGGGCTGGGGATTAGCCTCAAGCGCCTCGTGTGCGTCTTCCAAAAAAATGCAAACGACTCTCCACATTGCTGATTCCGATGGCAATATCGGCAAGTTTAACCTCTGTAGCACTTGTGGTAGTACGTATTTCCTCGAGTTTCTTGTCATGACTCTCAGACTTCTCCAGTATGAGTGCTGTAAGTTTAGCGAGCTTCTCTGGCCACCTCCCCAGGTACACACGGAGCAAACCGCCTCAGCCTTCTCTGCCTTGCCCGGTGGATTAGCATTAGCATTAGCTTGAGTGGAGCTAGCCGCATCGGAGCTTTTGCTTCCTCCCGGCCCCGTGGTGGTCGAGGCAGGTTTAGTAGTGCTTTAGAGACGTTCGGCATCTTAACTACAAGTTGGTCCAGCTACGGTGTGGAATTCTTCGCTCTTTGTTGCATTTAAGTGTCAAATAAGGTGCAGGAGAGGCGGAGATCGCTCCTAAGCAGCCATACTCGCCAAGCGCGTCACGTGACTCCCCGAGGATTTCTTGTTTTAATTCCATCGGATGTATTCACTATTTCTACTCAATTGTGTTGCTGACTTTTCAAATCCAGAACATACACAGCGCACCTTTAAGATCATTACAATGACCTTACAGTGTAATGCAAATCGAGTCTGTCTCTGTGAAGAAAAAATAAATGGTGCAAAGAACAACTGGATCTAAGAAACAATGCAACCGGACTTGGTGAACAAGAAGAAGATTACAAAAATTTCAATCCATTTAAAATGCATTGCAAATTTATAGATTTGCATATAATATGCAGTCTGGGAGATGGGAATATGGAAAAGAGGAAATATGTTTTAGAACTGATTGAAAAAAAGAAAAAAATGAACCTGATTAGCGAGACCTGGAAAAGCCGTTTGATATTTGCACGAAGATTGGATTGTTCCAGCATGAACTAACTAAACAACCATGATTACAGAGGCAATGACTTTGATCTAAAAATGTAAATGTCACTATTAACACACTTAGCTTTTCTCTTTTCAAAAAATGAAATTGGGGGAATTGAAATTAGCTGGATGAACATATCCTAAAATAGTTTGACACGTTGACGGCAAGCTCTAAAATATTTCCACAAATCATTAAAATAAACAAACGCTCAGGTCCCATCGCGTCTAGTAATTGTCCGACGAGCCGCGAGACAAACTGCAGCCACTAACGGCGGGCAAACATCCTGTGTCATGTAACAAGCAAATCATCACACTGACCTGCTGCCCCCAATTATTATGGAAACACAGAATGAATCAAATTAACATTGAAGATGCGCCGCCGGTCGGTATAGAGCCCACGGATGTAGCGTTTGGAGAGAGGAGGAGGCAGGCAAGCTAATAAACAAGGTGCCACTGCATATGCTATATATCTTGCAGTCATTGATGATTAGCGCTGCTTTCCCTTAGCCATACATTACGGTTATTGCTTCCATGGGCAGGCAGATAGGATACAGAGGATACAGAGAGAGACAGTGAAGGCCATCGCTCACTCAGAGGCCCGGCGAACGAGAAGCACTCAGCAGTACGCCGCTATTTCAGAGCAGGGACGATTTGGAAAATGTGTAAAACTATAACAGCATAGGATGAAGACTGAGCAATTCTGGTGCTATGTTTTTTTTTTGTGTAAAAGCGTAGATGTCAATAAAAAAGTGTTTGTGAGATGAAGGTGTTGCTGTAGCTAACTGTGAAACCTATTTTATTTACAATGTCTTATGTAAATGTAAATAGGTCTGATATAGAATTCTAACCAATTGTAGTAGAATGACTGTTATTGGTGTGTAATGGGTGATCGTCAGCCTGAATTGGCTCATCAGCTACAAACTGCTCCATCGCTGTATATCCTGACATCTTTTTCTACAACCAGGCAGCAGTAAAACGTATAAGCATTTGTAGTTTTTCTGTGTATCAGACCTCGCACCTCAACCTTTGCACTGAAATGTTGTAAATAAGCTAACATGTAATCTATTAATACTAGGCATACTTTTGTCCATGTGCTTTATATGTATTAATATTGTCCTTAAAAAAAAAAGGATTGACTTTTATTAAAGATCAACCAAAATGGGTTTTTCTTGGGCCAATGCCAATATCAGTGGCTGACTTTCAAGAGCAGTTTCTGGGGCCAATTTTCTTATTTTAGTATTAAAAACATTCCTGTGGTGAAATAGTATAACAAAAAAAAAAAAAAAAATTCAACCTAAACTATTATTCACCACAGTACAATCTCTTTCACACAATGTGATGATGCTTGATTGTATTTTGACCCAAGAAACAAGCATTTCATAGCCTCATGAAATACACTTAGATTTCTTTCTCTCCAAACCAACTCAGACTTCGCTGATCACTGTGAGTGTGGCTTTACACAGAGGAAAAGCCCAAACAACTGCTGACCAGATATCGGCCAAAATTTAGGCCGATAGCCAATATGGTCTATATACAAAACAATCCAAATATCTGCCCCCAAAATATCAGCCTTACATTTGAGTTTTTTCTCTCTTTTAAACTGTAGAGTCTAAATACATTTTGAAGGCTATATTTAACCTTGGCAGCCATTTTGGACCAGTAATTCCTTACAAAACATATTCTACTGAAAAGAGTTTTACCAATGTACATTTGAAGTTGTTTTACGTCTATGGGGGATCGTTTTAAATTGAGGAGCTTTCCATATTCTCTTTTATTACCATGAAATACTGCAGAATGATGTTGTAAATGATTAAAAACTCATAAAAAAAAAAAAAAAAAAAAAAAACTTGCATTAGCTGTTTTTGCATTATGCTGTATGCATTCTGTAAAGCATTACCTTTCATAAATCAAAGTTGAATAATGTTTTTCTTTTATAAGATACATTAGTTTGTACATTAAAGAATACAGTCATATTTGTATCAAGAGCGTTGTATTGTCCCCCTCATTTCTCTCTCTGTGTGTGTATGTGGCTATCAGTCGCCATGGTTCATTCTGTTTCCATTCTATATTCAGCACATTTGGCCATGAGCTCTGGACTAAATAGTGTCTGTGTACAGTATTAGTCACAGTCATTATTGTGGTTTGCCCATATCACAGCCGAGCATAGCACAGTGAGGGCTTTAATACGAGGGGCTGCAGATCCCCCGTGTGCATGTACTCTTTAAAGGTTTTCCTTTTCCAAAGCGCCACCGACCCTCCTCCGGGACAACTATTAATTTTTCACCGAAACCTTTCCCTGAATAATGAATTCTGTCCTATTTATACGCTGTGATAAGTCCACTGAATGTCTAAAAGGGGTTATCAGAGAAAGGGTACGGCTCTTTTCACAGAAGGACTTTTTCTCTGCTTAACATGTTTAATTCATCCACGTCGGCATGTTCTTGAAAGCCTCGGCAAAGTCATATAATGTATCTGTGGTAAACATGAAAGCAGACACAAGCAGCGCATTCAATAAATCACAGCTTTACTTTTGGCTGTTTTGATGTTGACTGTCACAATCCTGTGCCCGAGCAGCAGTCGTATAAGGTTCTGAAATATGCCTTTTATTCCTTGAGGCCCGAGCTGACAGATACACGCTCACTAAAATCACACAACTACTCAGAGGCTGTGTTAATGTTTCTGTCAGAACGCACTTTATTTGGGGCGCATTGTCAAGCCAAAGAGTGAAAAGAGACATGTGTAAACAGGGAGAGGTCACGAGAAGACAACAATTCACTATAAACACGTGTATCCAAACAGTAGAACAAAATAGTACTTATCCTGCAGTTAGGAGAATATTTGTTTTCACTTTCACAGTGTAATTGACACTAAATAATGATTTTCCAATACTATTTATAAGGGTCGCAGGTTGAAGCACAGACTAAACGGAGTACAGACATAGGCAATATAAATGTGCACATACAGTGAAAAACTCAAACTTGTTATTTTGGAATAAGTTGAGTTGAGCTACAAGGCATTTATTCTGGCCTAATAGATCAACAGTAAACAGTAAAATGCTTGGTCTGAAAGGAAAAAACAAAACAACTCGTATGTGGCCACAGACTGGACATGCTTGTTTTAAAGGAGACTTTTTTTTTTAAGGAGATCTTGCATCAACCTTCAACAGAAGCTGTGGTCAGAAAATTCCTGTTTTCACCCCAAGCCCACACTCCTTATTTGAGATCTTACCAGTTTTGTAGTTTTCAATTGGAAGGTTCTAGGAGTTTTTTTATTTTTTATTTTTTATTATTATTGTTTATTATTGTTTATTACCAGTAAGACCTTTATACACATAGAATTTTCATTGAACAACATGTAATATAATTATCTTTTTCATACAATGGCTCACTCCTAAAAAACAGCATATTGTCTTTTAAAAATATAGAAATCAATATGTATATCTATTTTTATTGTACTGGTCATGAATGTTTTTTTTCTGCAGATATTTTATTTGGAATCATTTCAAACCAGGATAGCTTGATATCACAACATTTGATATAAAGCATCAGCATCACTTGGTTGGTTGGGTTACACCTGATACACCGTGAGTCATGTTCTCCATGATAAAATCCAATTAGTGCATGTACAGACCATGATCTTTTCATTTGCTAAAATGACATGAATATTCATACACTGGACTTCCAAGTTTTCTATGCATTATGACAATTAAGAGACTAATGAGTTGTACAATGTGCTGTGAAGACTGTTGATAACATGTTTAAGACTCAGTCATTATTAATGCACCTCTGTGTTTGGCAGTTACTTTTTTGAATTACAGTGAAATTGCCTCCTTGTTTTGTTTAATTATGAGCTTACTTCTATAATTCACCTTTTTCCATTTTTAGACCAGCAACAATTGACATCAAGCAAAAGTTATTTTACTTTAGATATCTTTTTTTTTATTACTTAGGAAATTTAATAAGCTTGGTGTCACTATGTCAGACTTTAACTTTATTTGGGTTAATTATGTTTTCTGGTTATGTTCGATAACATGTAAATAGATTATTAATAATAATAAACAACAACTGAAAACATTCACATCACTCAATTACTGCCTCAAAGTTCAATACACAAAAGAAACCAAGGTTTAGCAGTTTAATTTGCCCATCTTTGTTTTCTTAATCATGTACAGTCTTTTAAGTTCACACTAAATCATTGGAGTGTGACCTCTTTGAGCCACTCTGCAGAAGTCTTTTGACTGGTCATATCTGAACACACAAGTTGTTATTGCGTGAAGAAAAAAAAAAAAGGCTCTCAATTAAATATTTGTCTAAAGTTCTGCCCAAGTGAGTTGCTGCCACAAAATTCTCATTAGCCTGTTGCGAAAGTTGTGTCACCTGCTAAAAATTAGCAAAAAATCAACTTTTTTATTGATGGTAAGTTTTGTCTTTGGCATAAAGTCGAATAAGTCTATTCTTCTTTTTTTCTATTGTGTTGTTGCCGCTGGATGCACAGATGAGCAATGTCCAGTGCTCCAGCCGTGTTTTCCTACTTTGATGGAAATCGTGTTTAAAGATGAGCAACTCGCAGATGCTGTTTTCTTCATAGATGACATACTGTCTACAATGTTTTTCTCTATTTTGTACTTTTTTTTTTTATTTCTCTGCTGTCTTATTGCTATTTATTTCTCAGTGTTTTTACGCACCAGAG
>CM076412.1:20744282-20766503 GCA_038363315.1 Mugilogobius chulae | reverse complement strand
GACTACCACTTTAATAGCGCTCACTCTAGTTACTTTATTAACAATTAATAGATGCTTTATAAATACCAGTTTTACTCAACAAAGGTTTTATAAAGCATCTAACTGCTAACAAAAATTTAGATAGTGTTTGGTGTTTGGTAATAAACAGTTAAATTTTAAAGTAATTAAGTGTCTACAAATGTTTGTTAAGGCTTAATAGATATTAGTTATTACATATTAATAAACTGTTTATTAAAGGCACAGCGTTTTTAAGCATTTACTAATGCAGTCTTTATAAATGATTTATAAGGCTTTATAAAGCATTTATTAATGTTTACTCATTTTTTATAAATGCTTTTTTAATCATTAACTGATGCTTTATTAATGCTTAACAGTGTGCAGTTAATATAAAGTGTTACCAAAAACATGTACGCAAATGTAAAAAACATGTACTCAAATGTAAAAAACATGTAATCAAATGTAAAACAACATACGCAAATGTAAAAACATAAACACAAATGTAAAAAACATGTACGCAAACACGTAATTGTAAAAAACATGTACGCAAATGTAAAAAACAGGTACGCAAATGTAAAAAACATGTACGCAAATGTAAAAAACATGTACGCAAATGTAAAAACATGTACCCAAATGTAAAAAACATGTACGCAAATGTAAAAAACAGGTACGCAAATGTAAAAACGTACGCAAATGTAAAAAACATGTACGCAATGTAAAAAACATGTACGCAAATGTAAAAAAACATGTAATCAAATGGAAAACACATACGCAAATGTAAAAAACATGAACACAAATGTAAAAACATGTACGCAAATACGTAAAAATAACATGTACGCAAATGTAAAAAACAGGTACGCAAATGTAAAAAACATGTACGCAAATGTAAAAAACATGTACGCAAATGTAAAAAAACATGTACTCAAATGTAAAAAACATGTAATCAAATGTAAAAAACATACGCAAATGTAAAAAACATACACAAATGTAAAAAACATGTACGAAACACGTACGTAATTGTAAAAAACATGTACGCAAATGTAAAAACAGGTACGCAAATGTAAAAAACATGTACGCAAATGTAAAAAACATGTACGCAAATGTAAAAAACATGTACCCAAATGTAAAAAACATGTACGCAAATGTAAAAAACAGTACGCAAATGTAAAAACGTACGCAAATGTAAAAAACATGTACAATAATGTAAAAAACATGTACGCAAATGTAAAAAACATGTACACAAATGTAAAAATCATGTACACAAATGTAAAAAACACGTATGCAAATGTAAAAAAACATACACAAATATAAAAAACATGTACGCAAATGTAAAAAACATGTACGCAAATGTAAAAAACACGTACGCAAAAGTAAAAAACATGTACGCAAATGTAAAAAACATGTACGCAAATGTAAAAACATGTACACGTAAAAAACATGTACGCAAATGTAAAAAACACGTACGCAAATGTAAAAAACATGTACGCAAATGTAAAAAACACGTACGCAAATATAAAACACAGCACATTAAAACATGTTTGCCATACCAATGTAATGATCCCAACAGGAATTCCCCAGGAACCATCCTTGGTCCAAGTCTCTTCAGTCTATGTATCAATAATCTCCCGGAGGTTTGTGCAGAAGTTTGTTTGCAGATGTTTGCTGAAGGCACAGTTCTTCTTGTTACACTAACCCGAACACTAAGAAAACCAAGTGCATTTGTTTCTCCATTCTCCTGAAAGTTCAAGTGAATGCTGAATTTATTGATCAGGTGCAGGAGGAGAAATATTTTGGATTAATTCGAGAACATTTCAACTTTAAAAGATGTATAAAAAAAGTCTGTAAAACCGTCAGATGCGACATCAATTATTTTAAAATGAAAAGAAAACTGTCTGACTCTTGAGTGTGCTCATGTGTTTCCATATTCTCTGATTCTGTTTCATTTGTTCAGTGGGGCCACAGTCTGGTCTCAGATCAGTCAGTCCACACTCAGACCACCTTTATAATCGGGCCATTAAAGTGTTTGATCAAAAACCAACGAGGTTTCATCATTATCAAATTGAATCGAAGCACGATTGTTTTTAAATGTGTTAATGGTTAAGCTCCAAAGCCTTTGAGCAGGTCGACACAAGCAGCTTCTTCTGGAGACTGGAAAGTGCCTTTTCTCAAAACATCTCAGCCCAAACTGCCTTTTCTGTGAGAACTGCAGGTCTGCGGAACATGCTTCTGTCCATTTAGAATCTGTAACAACGCTTGTTTTTGTTTGTTTGTTTGTTTGTTTTAAAACATACTAAATCTTGGATGTGTCAGCAACAGCAGTACACTCATGTTTAATGTGTGTTCTCTCTGTGTTTTCATGTTTTTCTCTTTGCTGTATTTTCGTGTGTTTGTTAAAAGCCCTTCAAGGGACAATTAACTTTGACTATAAGCTCTATGATGAGTCAGTGTTTTTTGTATCTATTCAAATAAATCAATACATATTTTCTAGCGACTGAAGTTGTGTCTCGATGTGTCTGTAAGTGCATGTTCTTTGATATTGAGGATTATTTTTTTGTGTTCAGCTCGTCTTTGATTCTTCGCTCTGTTTAGTCGTTCTACAAAGCTCCACATTCACGGTCCGACCGATCAGCCTCCTGCCACGATTTACAAAGTGTGTTTCAGTTGGTAATCCTTCCTGTCTGTGTGTGTCTGAAAGGAGGTGGCTTGATCAATATTTGAACAATGTTTACAGCTCCACACAGACTGGTTCTTTGGTCGTTGGAGCAGGTATGGAGCAGGTGGAGACACTGACACTGACCCTCCTCTGCAACTGAAACAACACTTCTGCCTGTCCAGCGCTTCAGCTTGTAACCATCTGTAGGGACTTTTATTAGTGTCATGAAGGTTGGGTTATTTTTGAGAGTCAAGCCTTGATATCACATCACATTCATACGTTCTTAACTCATACGTTTCCACTGTAACACTGGTGTGACCAGGGCCGCCCATACCTTAGGCAAGACCTCCCATTTTGTTTGACTTTTTATCTGAATCTCATCTTATATATGGGTCTAGAGTAAGATTTGAATGTATGAAACAAATAGATGTAATTTTCTATAATCTGTGATATTTTGACCAATGAATGCATATGTATACTGTAGGTAGTTTTGTACTACAATATGTAGTGCAAACCCTCACCATGCTCCCCCTCTCCTCCCCTACTCTCTCACCTGTGCTGAACACAGCCGGACACTTTTGTCAGGTTAAAAAACCTCATGTTTTGTTAACTCTGCAGAAGTTAGAAATTCATCATCTGTTGTGGTCCTAGCTCAATGAACTTGCACAAAAGAAAAACTGGCTAACAGCTTAGAGGTGGTAGAACTTTATTTTCAGTATTTAGGGCTGCAATTTGGCGTCCTCACCACAAGATGGCGTCCTAGGCAACCGCCTAGTTTACCTATGCCCAGGGCCGGCCCTGAGTGTAACAGCCACTTCTGCTGCTCTGGAAGTAAAGGTTCTAGACATGATTTTATTCACAGTTTTGATTGTGAGTAAAGTGACTCCTGATGAACCTCCTGATGCATCATGGTCCTGGTCATGTGACTTTACAAAATGGCCGTTTTTCAATCTGGCTCCAGTGTCCATATGAGTATTTGTATAAAAGTGAATATTTTCTTGTTCAAAGTAAAGAAACAATGTGATTGTTGTGACAGTGACAGAAGAAGAGCCTCATCACACGACACTCATCAATAATCCGATAGAAAACTGATCAATGTAAAAGTGCAGTAACTCATGTGTCACATTATTGATTACTGATCAGGATCTATATGAGGTGCTACATTTGAGCTGATTCTGTCACATTTTACCTAAAGAACTAGACTATATTAAAAATGTCTGTAGAATGGATCTTTTTGTAATCATTTTTACATTTCTTTAGTACATCTGTTACATTTTCAAACGTTCACCTCAAACAGGATCAGGTAGACGGTAAAAAGTAAACTTAAAGTGCTTTCTTAGGGGTTTTTTTTTTTTTTTTTTATTATTAATGAAGATTATTTTTAAAGGAATTTATCCAAAAAAGTCTGATTTGTGTTTCTGCTTCACACTGTGATGTCACTGGGTGAAACCTGAGGCTGAGCTGCAGAGTGTGTTTTCAACAGCTGCCACAGACTGAGATCTGCTGTTTAAAACTGTTCTTATATGAGGCATTAGTTTGTTTTTTGTTATTTTAATTTATGGTTAAATAAATCAACTCTGAGTAAAATACCATTGGTGACAGTTTTTGGTGAAAATGCAGTTGACATGACACATTTATGTGATGGACTCGTGCAGTGCTTAATTTGTAACTCAAACGTTGCCGGAACAAAATGTGGGTTTTGGACCGGGCTCCAGACAAGGTCGAACCTTTACCGGAGCGCACACAATAAGTGAACATAGAGGCTTAGAAATGCTAAAATACAACCCAACTGTCCATCCTACTCGATGTTAAACGATATAAAAGTAATTATGTCTGTGTTACACGTTTTTTTTTACACGTCACACAGAGATTTTCATTCATTCTGACAGAAATCAGCGCACCTAAATCTGATCCACAGCAACAAGTTGCCCTCCCACACACGCCCAGCACTGCCTCCGCCTCATATCTGACTCCCCACAAGTCACAACAACAACGCAGGACAAACAGCTTTTACACAGCAGACACGGGTCTCATACATCAAACATGACGCTAAAATACACATTAAAGTAACACGGTAAAGTTAGTTGCACTTACGAGAAACTGTGACCGCTACATCCGCGCTGGTTCATCTCTTTATCGTCCCGTACACTCCAAACACACGTGACACTCCCGCTGCTTTTAATCCATCAAAACGAGTCGCAAATAACAACAAAAATTCACAAAATCCACTTAGACGCATATTTCCTGTTTTAGAAGAAGACACAAGAGCGGGGCTCGCCTGGAACCAATGAAAAGTCTTAAACCTGCCTGCGCTGCTTCTGATTGGTCAAATTTCCTGTCAGTTTCGCTTTTAACCAATCACAGTCTGACTCCGTTTTCCCCACAAATAAGCCTGTTCACTGTGAATGAGATGAGAGACGGGAGAGGAGCAGAGCCGCGTCTCGTAGAAGAAAGACAAAAAGAAAGCGTTACCGGAGCAGACAAAACTGATGCCGGAATGCCCCCACGAGAGTTCCCGGATCTTATTCCGGCTTGTTCCGGCTCAAATTAAGCCCTGGACTCGTGTGTAAAAAGTCACTTTGTAGATGATTTATATTTTAACTCTTTACAACCCTCTGAAGCTGCTGAAAGTAGAATAGTTCCTCTTTGGTCAGTAGGGGGCAGTATTTTGAAAGAATACATTTAAAAATGGAAATTTTCACCTCCAGAAAGTTCCACAGTGCACCTTTAAGTTTTGACTTCGACCATGAGCTTTAGAACAGTTTTTAGTGACAACAAAGTGAAACTGAAGTGGACCACTCAGGCTCAGCCAATCAGAACGCTGCTTTCTGCTAAGTACAATAGTTTTATTAGATTCAGACGGTACACAGCAGTATGTTTTGTTTTGTTTTTTATACAAAACCATACTTTTGTGTTTTTTTCTTAGGTAGAAAATACTTTTGGTATCACTTTTTATTAATTATACCTTATTTAGCCTTACTAAAGCCTTATTAAAGCATGAATAAAGAGTTAACAATTAATGTACAAAGCATCAATTAATGAATGGAAGTGTTAATTAAGGCTTAGTAACTGCTCAATAAAGGAGCTAAGATTAGGATTGTGGGTTGAGGGGTGGGCTTGTAGTAATTAAGTCGTTACTAAGCCTTAATAGCCTATTTTCTTCATTAACTTCTCATTTGTTCAATAAGAATTAATCCATTATTCATGCTTTATTAAGAGTGTATTAAGGCTAATCAAGATGTAGTTAATATAAAGTCAGCCCAGACATGACAAACCTGTAGAGAGCTTCTGTACCAGAGACAGCAGCGTTACGTACACTGGTCACTCTACAGATGATGGCTGTTTATGGCGCCATCAGGTGGACAGGGAGCCTAACTACACTCGGTACAACCTGACACATCAGGAGCCACTCAACACGTTGTTCTTCTACATCTGACCTGTACCAATGGTGTCATCATTAGTGTTACTCACAGCTGTCTGAAGCTCTGTTGTTGTCAGGGATTTTTAAAAATTCTAATCTTTAGGGTTTAAAGAGATGGACCAATCAGCTCTTTAAACCCAAACAGTTTCCAGACTTTGATTTTGTTTTTTCATCAGTCGTTCAGAATATGTCCTGATGGAACCAAGAGCTGGGTAAAAGTATAGATTCTTACATGTTTGAGTCGTCTTGTATCGTCCTGCAGCTGATGCTCCAGCGCTCAGAAAAGTCCTGTTTTCACCTACCACTTATCTCCGCCCATTTACGACATGACAGTTTTGAAACATGTAGAATTTTTAAAAACTGTCATGTCGCTATTTTCAATAATGAAACATAAATAAATGTGTTGCTTTTTACAATGAATGAACCGCTTGAATATAGAAAGAAGTGAGAACAAACTTGTTGATATTTTTAAGGAACAGTGATGCTTCTTTCTTTTTTATGTAAATGTAATTAAAAAAAAAAGTCTACTAAACTCAGCTTTGTTTGCATACACTGTAAACCCAAATGTTCAAATTAATTAAATCAAGTTGTGAATAAGTTTTACAAAAAGTCCTACTAACTTAAATATGTTAAGTGGCTGTAACCTGTTCTTTTTGAGTAATTGTAAGTCATTCTTTATTCTCACTGTGACTGTTCAAGTCAAATGGAGTCAATGAGACACATCAGAGCATCAGATGTACAGTGGATTTCATTGGTCACATGTTGAACCATGACAGAGGTGTCTATGGCAGGAATAGACTTTCTCATGGATATTTACAGTATTAGGAGGTACAGCACCCACTGTGGCACTAACATAGTCATATTCATACTTATCTCAAGTGTGTGCCAATACTTCTGCCTCATGCTTAATGGGAAAACTTCTGGAGACAATAAGTCATATCAACAGCACTGTAAAAAAAATTTAAGGTAAAAAAGTTAAACTAACTTAAATCTTAATGTTTAAATAACTTGGCAATGTGAGTCAAAGACTTTCAACTTAAACTTTTAAGTTATAAAGACAGAAGAGGGAGAGAGAGAGAGAGAGAGAGAGAGAGAGAGAGAGAGAGGAGAGAGAGAGAGAAGAGAAAAAGAGACAGGAAAGAGAAAGAGAGGGAGAGAGAAGAGAGAAAGAGAGGGAGAGGGAGGGAAAGAGAGAGAGACTGGAGAAAGAGAGAGAGAGGAGAGAAAGAGAGAGAAGAGGAAGAGAAAAAGAGACAGGAAAGAGAAAGAGAGGGAGAGAGAGGAGAGAAAGAGAAAAAGAGACAGGAAAGAGAGGGAGAGAGAGGAGAGAAAGAGAGAGAAGAGAAAAAGAGACAGGAAAGAGAAAGAGAGGGAGAGAGAGAAGAGAGGGAGGGAAAGAGAGGGGGAGAGAGAGAGAAGAGAAAGATGGAGAAAGAGAGAGAGACGGGAGAAAGAGAGAGACAGGAGAGAAAGAGAGAGAGAGGAGAGAAAGAGAGGAAGAGAGAACAGAGGAAGAGAGAGGAGAGAAAGAAAGAGAGGGGGGAAGAGAGAGAGACAGAGACAGAAGAGAAAGAGGGATAGGGACAAGAGAGAAAGAGAGAAAGAGAGAGAGAGGGGAGAAAGAGAGGGAGAGAGAGAGACAAAGAGCGAAAAAGAGCAAGAGGGGAGAGATTGAGAGAAATTAAGAAAGAGAGAGAATTACAGACAACTCACATACGTGAGTTTAATCAACTTAAAACTTCAAGGCAAAATTTGTGCTCACATTTTTAAGTTAAACTGACTCATATTTTTTACAGTGTGGTAATATCTGAGTTATACCAATTGTGACTTTTAAGTTCATCAAACTAAAATCTATGAGTTGTACTAACAGGTAATATTTAGTTGGAGTAATTGGGACTTTTAAGTTCCACAAACTAAAACCTATGAGTTAAACCAACTGGTAATATCCAAGTTACACTAGTTGTGACTTTCAAGTTTATTAACTTTAAAAAAAAATGAGGAAATCAGTTTTCTCAAATTTTGAGTACTGCTAACTTGTTTGGGTTTACAGTGTAAAGGACATACTGACTGAACAGAGACTGATTTGATGAGAAAAAGATTTATAGTTTTCCTCATAGTGTAGTACTCCAGACCCGCCTCCAGACAGTTTGTTTAAGGTTTTGGACTCAAGCACATTTGGACTCAGTCTTCTCTTGGTTTTCAGATTTGCACCGACACCAGACTTTATGACCTGCAGCAGGACCTGACCCACACACAGTTTGCACAATAACATCATGTAGACCAGGGCGATTCAACTTCATTTTCCAAAGGGCGGACCGTGGCTTCTGGGCCGAATAGTTGCACATGTCACTGTTTTTGACATGAGGTTAGAGGTTGGACTAGATTTACACAGGACTAGATTTATTTCTATAGTGATACCAACTATGTGTGACAGTATAGACTGCGGGCAGCCTACATGCCACTTAAATAAACATGTTTCTGATTGGTTAACGGTGACATCACTCGCGTATAAAAGCGCTTCCGTTCCCACCTTTCGCCCTCTGACCTCACGCTCTTACTTCCTGTCTCGGTTGTGTTGACACCGCTCGCTCACCACTCTCAGGTAGTATCCAAAATTCTACTTCATGCGCAAAATATAGTATCATTTGTAGCGCTGATTAAATGTTTGAATGTAGTGCTGCTGCCATGGGCCTGTGTAAGCTGCGACGCTGTTGTTGTGTGCCCTAACCCTAACCCGCTGTACCGGTGGTCGGGCGTGCGTCCTGCCTAGCGTCTCTACTAAAGCCTCTGCGGAGCACGTCCAGCTAATGTCAGGTGTGTAGCGCGTAAACTAATGTTTAGCATCCTATCTAGACGTAATGTTTACTTAATTTAGTAGATATTAAATGGCGTGCTCCTGGAGCCAGGTGGAGGGCTTCCGTATGGAGATTTGATAGAGTCGTGTTGTTTCTTTAGTGACACAGACAAAACAAAAATTCCGCCTCGTTACCGTTAGTCACCGCCGTTCCCTCCCGGCCTCAGCACACCAGTCGGAGTTGTTACAGTTCAGTCTGATGCTGTATCTGACGGGAGCGGTTACAGTTGCTCGCTGACGGGACAGTGGCACTAATGAGATGAGAAGCAGGTCACCCGGGCGGGACCTCCTGGTGGGCCCGCGCTCAGCCACGCTTCAGACGCGCTCAACACAAGGAACGCGCTCAGGCTGGGACGGCGCTGGGACGGCCTGCGTGAGAGCACAAGAAGGACCGGCGCACTTTTACATTAGCTCCATATTGTTCCAGACTGGACACATGCTCAACATTTGGACAGCAGCTGCTCACAACAGCAGAGACAGAGCATTAATAGGTTGTGTTCAATCCGGTGGAGGCAGTTCAAATGAAGACTGTAGTCATGTTATGATGCTGATACTTGACCTAAACACATTTGTTCCTTTCCTTTTCATATGAACATTTTTGGCCAACGCAAAATGTGTTCTTAACTGAAAATGTTCATCCATAAGGTAAAGCCTTTTTTAAATCGTGTCGACTTGGAAAAGACTCTTCATGCTTTTATTAGCTCTAGAATAGATTACTGTAATGCACTTTATGTGGGTGTTTCCCAGTCTGCACTCAGTCGCCTTCAACTTGTACAAATGCCGCAGCTCGTTTTTTAACCAACACACCCAGAGACACACATCACTCCAGTCCTTTATGAACTTCACTTCTTTTAGAATTGGTTTTAAAATTAAAATGTTTGTTTTTAAGGATCTTAACGGCCTTGCGCCATTTCACTTGACTGAACTTTTAAATGTTTGAAACACTAGTCGGGCTTTAAGGTAAAAAAAAAAAAAACAGCTCCTGCTTGAGGCTGAAACACTGGGGTGACCGAGCTTACTCTGTGGCTGGTCCCAGACTTTGGAATAATCTCCCTCCTGATATTCGCACCATCACAGACTTTGGCCTTTTTAAATCAAGGCTCAAAACACATTTGTTCAGGATGACTTTTAACATTCAGTAATGTAGTAACAGGTCTATTTTGTATCTCTTCTTTTACTGTAACTGTGCACTGATTTGATGTATTTTGTATTTTATTATGTTTTAATGGGAAGCACTTTGGTCACTTTTTGTGTTGTAAAGGTTGATTGATTGATTGATTGATTGATTGATTGATTGATTGATTGATTGATTGATTGATTGATTGATAAGAACAATCCTCAGAGCAGTCAGGAGCACAAGAACTACATTTTATAATATTTTCACTCTAGACAGACAGACAGACAGAAAGATAGATAGATCTTTTTCAGATCCACCTGTTTCATATGAACCCTACATCCATTTCTAATCCTCAGACCAACTCTTGTGGCGTTTACACATTTTCAGTCCAATAACACAACCAAACAGTAGAGCAACCCCCAAACCAAAAGTGACAGTTTCATCAGACTGTCAATAGTTCATGTGACCCCCTTTGGCCCTGGACAGAGGTTATTCGTCGCCTCATGGATCAGCAGTAGTGTCTGAGTTGATCCTGTGGAATTGCCGCCCATTCTTCCACCAGTGCCGCTCTCAGCTGCTGCTGAGTTTCTCCTATAGTGTCCTGTACACCCGATCTTGGCCATCTGCTCTGTAGCACTGGAACCTTTTTTTGTCACTGAATACAACTTGGGATCACCTCTGCAAAGTCCAACGACAATGTGCAGTGCTCCATTAAACCAGAGCTTGGCGATGTTGGGGGTTAAGCACTGATCTAACATATGGCCAATATGGTCGAATACAGGATGGTTCTGGTCAACACTGGCCTGTGGTGTGTCCCAATGGTCTCGGCTGAGGACCTGGTGGCGACCCCGAACCTGTCCCGGAGATATGCGGGGCGGTTGGCGCGGTCTTGTACATCGGTCGTTACACGGGGGCCACCAGTATGAGGGCGGTCGTTAGAGGAACCAGTGGCCTGGTATCGCTCCACAAGACGACCAATGGTAAAGCAGTGGACTCCAAACACCCTAGGGACACAAGACAACACCGTCCAGCTTGGAGCAGCCAATAGCTCCATCCCTCTCTGGTTGGACAATCATGGCATCGTGAAGAAGTGTGTTTTTGGCTTCATTCTGGTGCCTTTTATAGAGAAGACTTGAGCACAGTTAACCAGCGGTAAAAGTCAACTCTGAGTTTCAAACACGAGTTTGTGTGAATAAACGACCCTGTAATGCACTCTTTATTGTTCTCACAATCAGTCAAGCCAAATCAAGAAATCTGTTCACCTGTCTTCAGCTTACCGTGGACTGAAACGATGGTGCTAAAATTTAAATGTTGCGTTTCTTTTTTCCTTGAGTGGACATATTATTGTTGTCTTTATTTGATTGTTACGATGCTAGCTGCCACTGCCTTATTCACGTGCATGAGCTAGTTACCGTGAATGTGTACATGGGTTGTGAAGTGCAGTTTGTAATACATATCTTTCTGTGTTTTCAGTTACTAAATAAATTACAAAATTACAAGAAACTTCAATTAAACATAAGAAAAGAACGCCTTGTCTATAGAGTTTCTTCTTTAGTTTGCTGGCTGTCTAGCTTCACAGAGTCACATGTTGTGAGGACAACACAGTGGTCCTCCAGAAGACAGTAGAACTTGTGTGTGTGCAACATTGTCACAAACGACTCTCTGCAGTCCCACCAATTAATGTGACTGACCATCACAGTGACTCTCCTCCAGGCAGGGTTTAGGGCAGTGACAGAGGCATCACAGCAGTGTTTCAGTCAAATTGTCTCACAGGTGAGTCACATCAAGTAAGCTACATTATAAAGCATGGACCCATGTGTAAGGAGCTGTACACAACTCTTAGAAGCTACAGATCTTGCACCATCTTTTATCTCTGAGACTTGGTTTTAACCATAGAAGTGAAACTTCTGCCATTGTGTTCAGTTTATCTGCATCTCACATGTACCAGAGGAGTGTCCATGTCGTAGCACTAATTTAATATCTATGGGTCAATGGCAGTGTTCAAAACAACCGGGACCAGTACAGTCACACTTTACTTTTCTAGGGACCGGTTAAGGTTTGGTAGCTCCAATAACAGCAACATAAAACACACACAACTGATTATTGTGTGTATTTTGAGCTTTCATTGCTTGAATGTGCGGTTTATCAGTTTAAGTGGCGCAAATGTTTCATTGTAAATCACCATGAAGTAGTGATAGACTATACAATTAAAAAGATTTATACATTTTATAAGTTCCGTTTCTGGTCCGGTAGCAGAAGGCCTCTAGTCACACCACAGAGGTTAAATGCCTGCAGGTCACAGTGCTGCGGCTATGCTAGCTCCGGTTTGCGTGATACCTGTGGATAGTTCCTTCTTGTCCCATTCATTCCTTATAGACCCGTTCAGAGCCTACGTCATTTTGGGTACGGAGCCGCACTTGTGCCCTCCGCAGAGTTTCTCCCTACACGATTCATGTCCTCACACTACACGATTCATGTTCTCACACTACACGATTCATGTCTCACACTACACGATTCATGTCTCACACTACACGATTCATGTCTCACACTACACGATTCATGTCCTCACACTACACGATTCATGTCTCACACTACACAATTCATGTCCACACACTACACGATTCATGTCCTCACACTACACGATTCATGTCCTCACACTACACGATTCATGTCTCACACTACACGATTCATGTCCTCATACTACACGATTCATGTCTCACACTACACGATTCATGTCCTCACACTACACAATTCATGTCCTCACACTACACGATTCATGTCTCACACTACACAATTCATGTCCTCACGCTACAGGATTCATTTCCTCACAATACACGATTCATGTCCTCACACTACACGATTCATGTCCTCACGCTACACGATTCATGTCCTCACACTACACGATTCATGTCCTCACACTACACGATTCATGTCTCACACTACACGATTCATGTTCTCACACTACACGATTCATGTCCTCACAATACACGATTCATGTCCACACACTACACGATTCATGTTTCACACTACACGATTCATGTCCTCACACTACACGATTCATGTCCTCTCACTACACGATTCATGTTTCACACTACACGATTCATGTCCTCACACTACACGATTCATGTCCTCTCACTACACGATTCATGTCTCACACTACACAATTCATGTCCTCACACTACACGATTCATGTCTCACACTACACGATTCATGTCCTCACACTACACGATTCATGTCTCACACTACACAATTCATGTCCTCACACTACACGATTCATGTCTCACACTACACAATTCATGTCCTCACACTACACGATTCATGTTTCACACTACACAATTCATGTCCTCACGCTACACGATTCATGTCCTCACACTACACGATTCATGTTTCACACTACACGATTCATGTCCTCACACTACACGATTCATGTCCTCTCACTACACGATTCATGTCTCACACTACACGATTCATGTCTCACACTACACAATTCATGTCCTCACACTACACGATTCATGTCTCACACTACACGATTCATGTCCTCACACTACACGATTCATGTCTCACACTACACAATTCATGTCCTCACACTACACGATTCATGTCTCACACTACACGATTCATGTCCTCACACTACACGATTCATGTCATCACACTACACCGATTCATGTCTCACACTACACAATTCATGTCTCACACTACACGATTCATGTCTCACACTACACAATTTATGTCCTCACACTACACGATTCATGTCCACACACTACACGATTCATGTCTCACACTACACGATTCATGTCCTCACACTACACGATTCATGTCCTCACAATACACGATTCATGTCCACACACTACACGATTCATGTCCTCACACTACACGATTCATGTCCACACACTACACGATTCATGTCCTCACACTACACGATTCATGTCCTCACATTACACGATTCATGTCCACATACTACACGATTCATATCCTCACACTACACGATTCATGTCCACACACTACACGATTCATGTCCTCACACTACACGGTTTATGTCCTCACACTACACAATTCATGTCCTCACTCTACACGATTCATGTCCTCACACTACACGATCATGTCCTCACACTACACGATTCATGTCCTCACACTACACGATTCATGTCCTCACACTACACGATTCATGTCCTCACATTACACGATTCATGTCCTCACACTACACGATTCATGTCCTCACACTACACGATTCATGTTCTCACACTACACGATTTATGTCCTCACACTACACGATTCATGTTCTCACACTACACGATTTATGTCCTCACACTACACGATTTATGTCCTCACACTACACGATTCATGTCCTCATACTGCACGATTCATGTCCTCATACTACACGTTCGGATGGTTTTATGTGATCTGAGTCTCATACTGTGCGTCCATCCATGGCGACTCCGATTCCTGTTTCCAAAAACACAATATAAAAGGTGGAGGAGGAAGAGAAGAATCCAGAAGTGTAGGTGTCCCGTGTTTATCAACAAACATTGTTTGAGAGATATGTGGCTCTGCTACAGAGCGATGTTCCACAAGGAGCCACCAGGATTTCAAACAAGTTTGATTTTCGTCAGATCCTACAACTGTTGATCAGAAGCTGGTGGTGAGGTGTTAATTGCTTTTTGTTACCCCATGTACACTACACGGTGCACGACACACCACTCAAAATTTTGGCTAAAGATTTCCCATTTTGGCTCAAAATTGCCCCAAAATGGGTCCAAAATCACACAGTGTCTGTCTTTAAGTAACATGTTAAGTCTTTGTGATTTACAGCTTCATTAATGACAAAGTCACATTGGACATTGGACTAGCTCGTTGTCATTAGTCCAGGCCGTTTCTCTCCTGTCACAATGTCGTCCAAACCAAACTCCGGAGCAGGAGTGTAAAGTGCAGGTTTTGTACTTCCAGAGCAGATTTGTGCGCGTGTGTGTGTGCGCGGGTGTTAGTGTGGCCAGTGTTCGCAGCTCAATAGACACTTTATGTTCCTGACAGCTCTGACTGACTCGGCTTTCTTCGCCTCAATAGAGAGCGCCTTGGATCAACAGGGTCTTTCTGCCGCCGTGGAAGCCGCTCATTGGACATGCTTTGGAGGACAGATGCGCAACAAGTGCTGGAGTGTGGCTTCTCCTCTGGCCGAGCGCACACACACTTACACACAGCGCGCGCACACACACACACACTGTACGGCCCCGGGTCTCTCTGCTCTAACAAACTGTGTGTCTGTCAGCGGCACACAGCCTGGCACACGACGGAGCAGATGTAAATACAACACGTCTGACATTCCCGCCAAAGTGACCCCCGGAGAGAGCCCACGCTGTACAACACGCACGCACACGCGCACACGCACTGTAAAAAGTTTGACTGGGCATAATCTTTGTTTTGATACTGTATGACTTGATTTTCACAATACATTTACCAGTTCAGAGAATGATCAGAAGAACTTACCATTTTAAAGATGTGGAAGCTGATTTTCACTCTGCAAACATGATTTAGGTTTAAATCTGTCACATGGTTAATACTGTACCAACTTCATTAATTTATTTTTTGTTGCAGTTATGGTCAATAAAAATCTTTTTACAAACAACAAAGTGAAACTGCAGAGAACCATCCAAGCTCAGCCAATCAGAGAGCAGCATTAGAACTAAAACTCTTTATGATTCATTTTTTCAAGTGTTGCATTTATCATAGACTTTGAAATGTAAAATACAAAGGTTACACATGTACAACTAAACAACTTTAAGTCACATGACAGGAAGGAGTGTTAAAGTGACACTTTCTGAGGATGTTTTGTCCATTACACATTAGTTTGGGACATTCACTGATCTACTTCTGTATAATGTCACATTAAAGCTACAGGAATATTTCATATATATATATATATATATATATATATATATATATATATATATATATATATATATATTGTGAGTGATGTGTCCCGTGTCTCTAAGTTGTCATCTGCCTTTGAAGAAGTAATTTTTTATTTAAAAATGTCAATGTCATTATAGATTGAAGTTCATTTCACTTTTTTTACAGTGCACACAGTCTTCTCCACAGCGTCCATCTCTCCCTCTCAATCCCCCCTCTCTCTATTTTTCTCTCTATCCCCTCTCTTTCTTTCACTCTCTCACTTTGTTCTCTTTCGCTCTCTCTCCCCTCCTCTCTCTCTTCTGTCCCCCTCCCTCTCTCTCATTCACCCCCTCTCTCTCTCTTCCCTCTCCCTCTTCTCCCTCCATTCCTTTCTCTCTCTCTCTCTCTCTCTCTCTCTCACTCTCTTCCCTCTCTCTCTTATCCCTCTCTCGCTTTCTCTCACTCTTTCTCTCTCTTCCCTCTCCATCTTCTCCCTCCCTTTCACCCCTCCTCTCTCTCCCTTCCCTGCCCTCCCTCCCTTTCTCCTCTTTCTCTCTCTCTCTCTCTCTCTCTCTCCCTCCCTCTTTCCCTCTGCCCCCCTCCTCTCCCTCTCTCCCTCTCTCTCACCCGTCCTGCTCCCTCTCTCTTTCTCTCTCTCTCTGGCTCTTGCTGGACACAGAGTGGCCATGTGTCAGACAGGTGCTGCTTTTGTCTCACAGACAGTAGCTTCATCAACACAATTCTTCAGCTGGACATTTACTCCGCTCAGTAAATGACCGGCCTGCTGCCTGCGCGCGCACGCTTCAAATACACTTCTACTTCATACTTACTCCTGCCTGCTTCAAATACACTTCTACTTCATACTTACTCCTGCCTGCTTCAAATACACTTCTACTTCATACTTACTCCTGCCTGCTTCAAATACACTTCTACTTCATACTTACTCCTGCCTGCTTCAAATACACTTCTACTTCATACTTACTCCTGCCTGCTTCAAATACACTTCTACTTCATACTTACTCCTGCCTGCTTCAAATACACTTCTACTTCATACTTACTCCTGCCTGCTTCAAATACACTTCTACTTCATACTTACTCCTGCCTGCTTCAAATACACTTCTACTTCATACTCACTCCTGCCTGCTTCAAATACACTTGTACTTCATACTCACTCCTGCCTGCTTCAAATACACTTCTACTTCATACTTACTCCTGCCTGCTTCAAATACACTTCTACTTCATACTTACTCCTGCACACTGAGGCAGATTCTGGGATCATAGAAATAATAAAACATTAGATTTATACGCCACTTTCCATGACAGTTCACATTTGGCATTCTTAATTCCCTCTACACTCTGTGGGGGATTTACTGTTGTAGCCACAGCTGCCCTGGGGCAGACTGACAGAAGCAAGGCTGCTACACCACCAGCTACTGACACTCACCAGATCCAGATGGATAGTGTGGGTGAGGTGTCTTGCCTAAAGACACAACAGTGTTTAATCCAGTCGTCCAACTGTGACAGCAGCAGTCTCCCATCCAAGTACTGCCCACACCCAACCTGCTTAGCTTCTGACAGGATCAGGCTCCAATAGGCTGGTCTAACCACACACAGTTCTTAAATAAGAAGTGTTTAGTTTGTTTGATGAGTGAATGATTATGTTGTTCAAAAGTAAAAATGTCCAGAATCTCCAAGTGTCACCAACAAACAAGCTAGCTTTAGTTAGCAATGATGTTGTGACAACGGAAAATACATTTAAATAAATAAATATACAAACAAAAAACTAAACAAACGAACGTATAAACTATGTAAAAAAAAAATTACATTTTGTGAAAGAAAATGACTAAAAAATCCCCAACTTAAATCTGGAATTTTTTTTTACTTCAAGTTGTTGAATGTACTTTTATTTGAATTGTTCTAATATAACTTCCTCTTACAAACTCAGCAGGAGTTGTGTTTGTGTGATACTAGTGTGTCTCCTCTGAGCCTCAGAAAACACTGTTCTGAATGTCCTACATCTGTGATGTCATAGATAGATCTTCAGATCGGTTTTTAAGTTTATAAAACCTCCTGGAGCATTAATCAGCTAAGATTGATTAGAATATATCCCCAGTGTAATTTCTGTCCCCGTCTGTAGATGGAGCACTAACTCTATTCCTGTTGTGGGAAACTACATTCTGGATTCCAGGTTCCTATGGAAACGTATGTGTTCAACAACAAACAAACTACACCAACACTTGTCTGAGTTCTCATGTTCTAACAGAGTCTGTCATTATTCTTCAAATACACTTGGATCATATCAAAGTGCAGGAGTGAAGCTTCTCCAGCAGGAGGCAGCAGAGCGCTGACTCCAGCACTGAGCTCTAGAATAGAAAACAGACAAGCAAAGACATGTGGACACAACAGTAGTAACCGTAGACTACAGGCCCAGTCGCAGACATGTAGAGGACTGGTTTGTAGGTGGAGGTGGTGGGACAGTTGAGAGCCTCAGGAGTCGTTCATTCAATGACTGAAAGTTACAATAGAACATCAGCTAACATTTGATTTATTAAAGTATTGCATGACACAATGACATGTTTTGGACTAAAATGTAAACTCAATTTTAAACATTTGCTTAAAAATACATTTTGCAATCTATTTTTTTCATTCCAAAGTGCTTTGTAACATTAGTACATTCTCTTCTGAACCTGCTGCTGGTGAAAGTTTGTGGCTCCGGGTTCTACATCTATGTTGTGCTTTGTTTTTTGCTCGCCTCAGTATGTATTTACTTTATTTTGAATCATGTCTTTGATTGTGTTGTCGTCATTCACACTCAGTTTGGGACTGAGTCTGATCCTGTTTGTTTTCATCAACATTCAAACTAAAAGACAGTTCTCCATGTAAAGCACATTTTATACAGTTTGATTGTGTTTCTTACTTTGCAAAACCCCAGTGGAGTTTCAGTAAAAGTTTGAAACAATCTCCTGATGAAGTGAATGTTTGTGAAACAGCGCCGCTCAGTGGAAGCTCATGAAATGAAAGCAGCACTTTCCTCAGTCAGTCTCACATTTGATGAAACATTTAGTGCTGTCAAGCGATAAAAAAATGTAATGGATTAAATAATTATGATCTGTAATTAATTAATCTAATTAATCTATTTTAATTCACCTAAAAATTGTTGAGAAAAACATTAAACTTAAGTGTTTTTGTTTTGTTTTTAGCATAGACTGTATAATCTGAGATATACGGTTTTTATCCAATTTAATTAATTATATTATTGTTGCAGATGGAAATATTAATATATTGCATAACATGCAGACTTTAGGAAGTCTTTTGTTGTTAAAGGGACTGTACTCGATTTTTTTGCTTTTAAGATAACTTAAAAGCAGTTTCCCCCTAGCACTGATATCTTGTTAATGTATCTATTCAGGTGGAAATTAGTCCCCAAAGTCCTGTCTATGTTTAATAAAATCCTGTTTGTGTGCAGCTTTTTCTGTTTTTGTTTTAGCATTGTGGCTAACTGTTGTTAGCATAGTGACTCACCTCGCTGCTAAAAGCTGTGAAAAACATTAAAACTCATCATGAGGAACAATTCTGAAGCTCAGAATGCATTAGCTACGTGAGGAAATCATGTAGCTGAAGGAAAAGGTTAAAATTAATTATTATGTTTGTTTACATTTTTAGGATGCAAAAATCAGGTACAGTCCCTTTAAAGGGGCACTATGTAAGAAAAACAAACAAACAAAGTGATTTCCACTTTTGAACACCAGAGGGAGCCTTTCACATGCATTTTGCCTATTAAGCATGATGCCATCTAGCGTCAATATTCACATTCCGGCCCGTAATAAAACATTTCAATTGATGTGGAGTGGTTAACAGTGCTCTCTTAAGTATTCATGTTGTAAAGAATAAATATGATTTAAATGTTTGTGGACTATATGTGATCATTAAAATTCCTCTCAATCTCACAGTGCCCCTTTAAGTTGTCAAGTTGAACAACTCTTATGTCACTTTGTAAGTCACATATGAAACAATGAAGTTAAAGATTTCAAAATAGATTAATGCGATTAAAAAAATTAAATCGATTAATATGTCTGTAATTAATAATCTCAATTAATGCACTAATTTGACACACCTAAAACATTTGATCATTAGTTTTCTCTGATCAACAGTCACAGGTTTAGACTCATGTTGACGCACAAAGCTCTCCTCATGATCAGGGTTTGTCACTTTATATTCCAGTGTACCATAAAGGTCACATGTAGACTATTGTAGATTATGTTATATGTTATGTGTCTAAATCTGTGACAGTGAACACTCCTTTGCTGTGGCACATCAGGATGTTGGGTAGACACCAGGGTTATAGCACTTTTCTGCATTTGGGGAGTTTTGAATGATTACATTGTCAGATCACAAGTTAGTTTTATCTGACCCAAAAATCTGTGCTGTTGCCACTTTTTCCAGCTCTTGTGCTAGTTCTATTCTGTGTCAGTGTAGTTGGAATGAGGCTGTTTCCACTGCCCATCTTAAAGTGAAGCCAAAACAACTTTTTACTTTGGTGTTTAGGGCTGTAGTCCACCAAAGAAATTCTTGGTCGACTAAAAACATGTCCCATCGGCCGATTAATCGACTAAAAGGGGGCGTGGCAAAGGCTCTGAAGCTTGTATAGTTGTCAAAAATATTGCAAATCAAAGCTAAAACTGGTATCAAAATTTGATCCTCATTTGAACAAATACAGTTGGTAATCACAACAACAGGACAAAAAAATGTGAACAAAATCTGACATTTTTTGCAAGAAAACAAAAATAAAATTTTCTGGAAAGTTTTAAAAATAATCTGAGTTTCATCCAAACTAGTTTCAAACTAAAATGTTTAATCATAAACTTGGATTTTGTGTTGAAATGTATAAATATATGTATAATATCTGACTTTCTTTAACTCTCATTGTGGGACAGAGAATCAAGTTTATTCTTTAGTATCAAAATCAGGTTGGAAATGTTAGTTTTGTGACAACTCTTGCTCAAAATGTTTTACACGGCCATCCTTGAGTCCATCCTCACCTCCTCCAACACTGTGTGGTACGCTGGAGCCACAGTCAGGACAGACACAGACTGCAGCGCATTGTGCGCTCTGCTGAGAAGGTGATTGGCTGCAGCCTTCCATCTCTCCAGGACCTGTACGTCTCCAGGACCTGTACGTCTCCAGGACCTGTACGTCTCCAGGACCTGAGCGTCTCCAGGACTTGCTTCAGCTGGCGTCTCCAGGACCGTGCGTCTCCAGACCTGAGCGTCTCCAGGACCTGTACGTCTCCAGGACCTGTACGTCTCCAGGACCTGTACGTCTCCAGGACCTGTGAGTCTCCAGGACCTGTGCGTCTCCAGGACCTGTGCGTCTCAGACCTGTACGTCTCCAGGACCTGTACGTCTCCAGGACCTGTGCGTCTCCAGGACCTGTGCGTCTCCATGACCTGTACGTCTCCAGGACTCTGGGGCGTGCAGGCCGGATAGTAGCTGACCCTTCTCACCCTGGACACAGACTTTTTGAGCCACTCCCCTCAGGCAGGAGGCTACGGTCCATCCGGACCAGAACCTCACGCCACAAGAACAGTTTCTTTCCCTCTGCTGTGGACTCATGAACACTATAAACCTGAGACTATGTTGATCTCCTGCATTGTCACTTTAACAGTTACATCATCACCTGTCACTTTATTCATTCATTTATTCATTCATGTTAGTATTTTCTCTTGCACTGACAGATTGCACTATTGTTCTGATTACTGTGTATATTTTTATTGCCTATTTTTATTGGCCTATTTTTGCATGCCCTTATACTTGATTATATATATCTTAAATATTTTTACTATATTGATATTTTTACGCTTTAGATTCTTTATCTTTATTTGTGTTTTCTGTGTTATATGTGCACATTAGCACAGCAGCAAGTTCCTAGTCTGTGAATTCTGTTTGTTCACTGACAATGGCAATAAAATTCTTTCTGATTCTGATAAAGAATTAGTCGACTAATAGGCCTAAATTTTGGTCGACCAAGACTCCATCGACCGATTAATCGACTAAACCAAATGTGTTTGTGGGAGGGGTTTAGGGGGTGAGCTTACCTTTAACAAGTCAAGAAATGTGGAGGCAGATTTTGGGCAGCATTTTATTGTTTACACTGAATGAAAACAGACGATCGTTCAACTCAGACTGTATATAAAGCAACTGTATCAAACAAAGCAGGAGTGGGAAAGAACAATGAAAACAATAAATACAACATGTGCAAAAGCTGGGTAAATGTACATGTACATTAGTTTAGCA